>MIEF01001325.1:0-11143 GCA_001870725.1 Taenia solium
CGGAAGGCACATTTCATCAAGCGACATCAAACAAACTTTTGATGGACACAGGTTTTAGTCAAAACTAATCTTAACTGTTTCGAGTCACAGAAGTCTCCTAGGGCACNANCGATCCCATCTTGACGACCATAGCTAGTAGTTGTACCAGAATGGCACANAGATGACTGACATGNTGGAANTGTGGGTCGCCATGGATAGCTATTGGAACAGTGTGATGTTCGATGAATTTGNTGTGNTCTTTTATAGACATATTTAGACTGNNCATACCCCACTGACCTCTGGCTCATCACATTTGACTGTGTTGACATCACAACATGCGGGTTCGGAAGGTGCAACTTTCCATGTTACACAGAATTTATGGTGTAAAATAGGTGCTGTGCAAAAATATGGGCTACAAATTATTATTATAGGATCATCAGTGGTTATGCATTTGCCATCCTTAACTCAGTCTCTATTTAATTTTTCATCACTACTGCTTTGCAGCTTCCACACTAAATTACGGTTTCCAAAACTCCGAATTCCACAGTTCGGTCTAATCCCACTTAGATATGGTGGACGATCAGAGCCTTTTCAACGAAGGTGGGTGTTGTGCTACCCCAGCAATAATTCCAGCCAGGCAATGGCTATGAATGCAACTTCCAGTTCAACAGTATAATAAAGTATATAGAGACGACAGTAGCAGCACACCCAATGTCTTTTTGAGGATGTGAAGGCAATTGCCAGAGCACTCATTGTTCTTTTCCCTAATCCGATGAACGTGCATTTAATATGGCGGAAGCAGGAGGGGGGTGGTGGAACACTCCAGTCTCCAATGGACCTGGCTCCACGTCGGTGGCTGATAACCATCCAAGGCGGTNGTTTAGGTGANCNTGCGCAACTATTTCTTCTCAACTACCTGAACTCTGATCATGTGTGTAATCTGTTCTTGTCTATTAAATGTTTGCAGTGTTTCCCAATTTGGGACTATAGAAAGCACCTGCGTTTTCCCAATTATTATGGGCGTTATGAGCTTGCCCAACTTGACCGAGAATTGGCCTCGTGTCGCATCGCCTCGAGGAATGGCCCACTAGTGAATACCTAGACAGAGAAAAACAGCATTGGGAAGGATGCGGGTGTCAGATCCACATCTCTCAGCCNTCCTTAATNNCGCAGCTCAGCACAGTNGAAGGCGAGACAAAACGGACCAGTCGACATCTGCCGCACGTTGAATGTCTGCNTGAGAGGGAGAGATACNTTTACCTCTTAGGCACCTTCTTTAGGTTTCCACTTCAGAGATTTCTAGCGGTAATGACACTAGAGCCACTGAGCTTCAAGATGGCCTTCTCACCGCACCGCCTAGAAGAATGGCANGAACNCCCTCANCNGTACACCAGNAGAGGTGAGNTACTAAACTTGGCAGCCAAAGTAAAGCCAAGCCACATCTCCGCATCCTTGTCCTACACCAGTCATGCGACGCTACTGAAAGTCCATCTATGGGGGCAGATACACAACCAGCGTGAGGAACTGAAAAAGCTATTTAACTGCCACACCTGTGGACTCTGATGGTCCTATGATTAGACAATTCTCACCACCCTACTAATCTACCACTCTGCNTAACNCTGGTATTATTGTACGCGAAATCTGATTGTGATGCTGAAATTGAANGGGCAAAACGTGGGGNTCGAAAATTGCGCCTTTTAGACTTGNTGNCTAAAACAAGCCCTTAAAANCACTTGATCACGCTGCCCTAAAATGCGATGCACAGAGGAGAATGCTCTTCCATCACATAGTTTGAAACTGCACCTCTCGAAGTTCCTCCCTCCAACTATCCCTTCTACAACTTCCTTCCACCTCTTNTCTCGACTTGGGCGCGTTTTCAGTAGAAGGATATCAGCGACACAATCCTGTCTCACTCGGNAGCGTCTAACCGTTTCCTGGCGTTTCACNTACAAAGGTTATCTCCTCTCACCCATTTGCAGCATCACACAGCTTTGCATCCAACTNGTCCCAACCAAGGCGCATCGTATGATATCACANNTCGTCACCTGACACGCCATATGNTGANGTGTANCCAACACATGCAAAGCAGTGGGGAAGGGGAAGAGGCAAAAGGGGATGAGGAAANACAAATCTAGCCAAAATTTGAATTCGGAATTTCGGGCACCCTACATGCGGATCAAACCACCATGGAATTTGGCCTCAAACGTTTAGCCATTTCTCTTCTCTATCCCTGGATTCCATGTCCATACACTAGACCAACATCTTCGCAGAGCTGCTGACAAACACCCAACTCACATCAGTTCCATCCCATTCTACTTCGACTAAGTGCTTTGGAATAGGCCGCAACCGGTATTAGTTCAAGCGGTCAGACCACAGACAAAAACCGACCAAAATACCGGCCAAAGAGACAATGGGCGATTGTCGTCCTTGGTGGTTCCGTGGTGCAGTCATTAACAGTGGCGAATTTAAACCCTGTTGCTTGGCGTTAAATCTCTTTAGACGCTGATGTAGGGCAATAAGGTAATGGCATTCTGGGAAATTTCTTGCATTCTGCCATCTGACATNCCTTTGCAGCTACTCGCCTNTATGCAGCATGAGACGTGAATTANGGTAAGTGAATGAAATGAAGGTGGAAGCAGNACNCACTCGCGAAACGAGGANCCTTAGAGAGTGAGGAGTGTTGAGCTCACCACAGTCATATAATTGCACCCATTACTATACTCTTGCCAGCGCTTCTGACAGAGGGATGGTTGGAGTNGTGCAAACATCAATANAGNACCCGCAGCGGGACTCGAACCCGCACNCTTCTGCTTAGGAGGCAGACGCCCTATCCNTTAGACCACACGGNTTTGNTCTCCAGATCTCCTTATTCGCCACCTCCAACCTGGAATGCGCAGACAGAGATCCATCACATGCAAAGCATCAAAAATAGGCATATTCTCAATACTATTGCAGATGACAGACCGTTGATTTTACGTTGCGTGCTACTTTGTTCCCAAGTTGTGAAAAAATTATTGCGACTGCTGATGGCATAGAAGTCAAGCAAATGAATGTGAAACGATCAGATTTATCAAGTGAATATACATTGCCTCCACCGCTACGCTCAAATTCTCCTCTGAGGATATCAACACTCCTGCCTGAGAAGACAAAGAGATGCAACTTCACTGCAACTATAGACTACGGATTGCCGCTTCTGTCAGCTAGCCAGTTTCAGTAACCGAGAACCTGAAATGTGAGTTTTGCACCATTAGCGAGTATGATAATTTGCCTTCCGCAAGAGCTTATTTTTAACAGGTATTATTGTCTTTTTGACAAGGAGTCCTGCGCACATTAGAAATGGTTAAAAGCAGTGGGATATTGCATTGAGTGTTCCTGCAATGTGTCACAAATGAAAAGCCTAACACTGGTATTATTGTGCGAGAAATCTGACTGGATGTGGCAAATAAGGAGATCTGCAGATCTGCCCCTTGTNGTTCAGTGGATAGGNCGTCTNCCTCCCAAGTAGAAGGGTGCGGGTTTGAGTCCCGCCACGAGTGCTTGATTGATGTCTTCACATATACAACCGTCCCTCTGTCAGTAGCGCTGGCGAGGGTAGAGTAATGGGTACAATTATGTGCAGCATTTTTGAGGCAAAGGGCTTGCTTGATTAAAGCTGATGCGTTGGAAATGTAATCTTACGCTTCATAAGCGACTGAATGACTGATTTTGGGCTTATAATAGTTTGCTCATAACAGTACACTTCGCTTGAGGCAGACAACAGCAGCAATGATTAACCTCATTGTAGAAGGCATTAGTACCAGTAACAAAAGATGCATCAACGATTAGACGGAAGCCTGGTTTGCAATCTCATTCGCGATTTTGTTGATTTCTGAATGTGATAGATCAGGTAGGTCATATGTGGCCAGCTGCCTGAATAAAAGCGCTTTGCGAATGCTTTCTATTCTCATGTGTTTCATACTTCTGCTACAATCATAAAGCCATTGCACGTTATCCTTTGGCTTCATCTTAATCGGGAAAACGATGTGTGAACACAAGTGGCACATGACTGTGGTAGCTGCGCGTTGTTACAATAAAACACGCTCAAGAGACAGTCAGAACTTCAGGGTAGCAGTCACTAGTCAAACCAAAAGAGCAAACACTGCTTCTGAAGGCGAGCATTCAACTTCGTAGTGCATGTCATATTCATCACAATGAGTTAACAAACTGAAATGTCTGGAAATAAACCGAGTTTAAGTAGAAAAAATATGCATTAGCAGTAAGGCCGATGGAAGGATCTCAAATATTCACCATAATAGATCAGGCACATATACATGCTAGGGTTAATTTTACAAAGTTATGGAGGCCGAACGCCCTCTCTCATGACTTTGAATGCTGGTAGTGGTCTCGGTATGAGTCAATTGCCAACTAAGTCAAAGCTGTGTTCGAGGATGCGGCCTTTAGCGTTCAGGAACCATACAAATATCNCCTACGCCCCTCACTCATGCAATACCCCCAAGCACTATAAAAAAGCTAGGCAAATTCAAATGTTGGGTAGTCAAGGGCATTGAAAAATAACTGTGGCTTTTGCTATGTGCATAACAAAAGACTAAAATATAACCTTGATTTGGCTGGCTCGGGCTTGAAACAAAGGTGAAGTAGAGCACCAAATCGCGTCTTTGATTTTTGATTTTCCTTCGATGTCACTCATCGGTATAAACGGGACGCACTAGGATTTTGCAACCAGGATTGGAAATTCAAGTGAATGATGACAACAATCGCACAAACACTTATTTCAAGCCTTGCTCTTTTGTTCCTCCATATCCCGTGTGTGTTACCGAAAATCTACCCACATGAGCGACACTGAACAGAACAAAACTCAACAATAAATTTGAAAACTCGTCATATATCGAGGCCATATCTACTCTTAAAGCAAATAGCTAGGTATAAATCCGTGGGAGGAAAGTCATGGCGGGCCGTTGCAGAGCTCTGAAACACAGACAAATGATGCGTAAGTACACATTCTTTGTTATAAATGTAGTTTGCTTACAAAAGCCAGTTGTTTATAAATGAACGCTCTACTATTGGTCATGTAATAGCACTATGCCATTCTTCTAACTATTCTCACTTTTGATGTGATCTAATGCAAAGGCACATCATGTTAACAAAGCAACTCTCAATCACTTTTTACGGTCAGAGCCAACAACTATCGGTGCTTACATGGCCTTTCCTGCTGCACGTTTACAATCTCAAAGCAGTGAATACCATTTTCTNCCTAGATCGTCAGCAGCGATGAGATGGCATAAAGTCAGCAATAGCCTTTCCAAAAACTTACAAGCTTTGCCGACACGACGGCATCTAATCATCTCCTACTCAAACAATACATCCTTCATGTCTGCAAAGTGGGATGGACGAGGACAAAATTATAAGCAGTCATTGCGGAATGTGCGCGACAGAGAAAGGGATACGTACAGGGATGACATGATCTTATGTGTTCTTGCATCATCTCCCATGTCGGATATTCAGTGTAGCATTCAGTGCAGTAAAGGCGTACATCTGATTCCCCCATTCTCTGAACTACAGTATAGCAAAATAGGACATAGATTTAGGCGGAAGCTCTAGGGATTGTTAAGGCTGTGGCAGCTAATCGGAAACCTCAAAGCTGATCAGAAGAAGACAGGAGCAAACTCACAGATGTGCACTCCGATGAAGTGATTGAGGAGTGAATCAAAGTTTTTAAATGACGCGAAGCACAGACAGCACGCGTTGTGATTCCAAGCTATTTCAAGGCGCAAATAAAGTGCTTGTGTTAATTCTGACATTTATTAGGATGTAAGACGGGAATTGCGGAAGAACTTTGCGACAGTTCTCACCTTTTTGATGTCGTAAGAGCAATCCAGTGGTTCCGCGAGGCGCTATGCAAATCGGACAATACGCAGGCAGGGTCACTAAAGAGCATTAAACATGTGAAGATTAATGACTGCCGAAAACTGAACTTAGCCTAATTGATTTATTTATCGCCCACATTATTGGTATTTGGACAAAAAAGTGCTGATTTGCCTTACACGCCTCATTTACTAGTAACTAGAGATAAACAGTTGTGTCCATACGCAATTTGTACGCATGTATCTATGGGCACAGATATGTATTTGCATAGAGAATTGCATCATAAAATTAAAAAGCGCCTACTTTGATGTTGGCAAAACAAGTGTGCTCGGTATATGGTGATAGTCGCGAATAACCTGTGGCACGACAAGCATCTGTATATATCCATCTTGGCGAAGAGGAAGGCGAGTTGCGTGAGGTTTCGCACCAGAGCTGACTGAGCTTTTAAGGTGAATGCAACGCAACGGCAGAAGAAGATATAACACATATGTGTTCGGCAGACAGAAAGGAACTGGCGCACGTCAAACCATCTGTTAAAGATAATAAGTGATTCGACATTTCCCTTCCCCCTGTAATGTAACATTTTCACCATTTACTTCTACTAAAACTTTCCTCCTATTATCTAATTGATAGACAATCCTTTCCTTTTAAACACATGTAAGCGGCAAATTTCTTCTTGATACCCTTAGAAAGAATATAAATGTTGAATTTATCTTCGTAATCGAATTACCAAACAGACACTTTTAAATTAAAACCATCAATTTTTAGAAGAAACCTTACATTTACTTTTCTCGCTACAAATGCCCCACTGATTCTTGATTTAATTTAATTTAATTTAAACTTTATATCAAGACCCAATTAACTCTTATTTCGCATTTTCACAGTTCGCTTTTCATTAACTGCATTTGCCTTGCTATAGCGTCCCATCGGTGCGGCATTTGGATATTCTCAAGGTCGTCACCGTNCTCACTATTTGAAGCAGAAGCTCTTCAACAAAAGGCAACAAAAGAGCAGTACAAAATGATTTTTTAATAATTTAGACAAATAAACCAACATTAGCATTTGGAGTAATAACGCTGCGCAGTATCTGTCTACGTATTTTCATCACATGTAACAATGCAAATCTATGCATTTATTATAGGATTGATTTGCCCNAACCAACCATTATTAGGTAACAAAAGTTAATTGTTTTGTCGAAAATCCACTGCATATTCTAGCAACGCAAATGTACGAAATTTAGAATGNACCTATTAATTTATCTTGATAAACATTATGCAAGTCCAGCCTCATGGAAAGGAATTTCAAGTTATTTCTGATTTGACACTCCTATTATCTACTTAAATCNAAATGTGCGCCAAGCAAGTTCGCTTGTGCTTAAAGCCNAGCAGAGCAGTGAAACGTCCATCTGGTTGATAATATTGGGCTTTAAGCAGAAGTGGGTTTGCTTGACGCACACTTCGATTTGGGTANATAATAGAATTTTCAAAACAGAAATAACTTGAAATGCCTTTCCATGAAGCTNGACTNGCGTNAAGTGCTTGTCAAGATGNAANTAAAGCAAGGTAGGCACTAGCTGTAAATTTGATTGCTGCGTTTCACTGTTCTGCCAACGAGGAAGTTGAAAGGCCAGTAGACTAAATTAACCTCTGGCANNGNGAAGACACAAAGGACTCAAGGTACACTNGCGGATGCTAGTAAAGGGACTCAACTAACCAACCCGCATGTAGTTGCCCGACGGTAATACTGGCCATCACATCTACTTAAAAGTAGCACGTTCTGACACAACAACATGACAGCATTCTAGAGCCGTCCTACGAGGGAAGAGATACAATGAATTTACTCAAGCTGCATTCGGCATTCCCGCCTTCTTGATGCAAATAATCTTGCATAAAGTAATTGGAAATATGTCGTCTTTTCCCAAGCACAACTCACCCCTTAAACCCACCCACCCAACTATTTATAAGTCACAAATTCTCTACACTCTAAAGCCGTTCTCAAGGCTCTGCAGTAGCATTTCACCCTTCAACAAATCACGACACACTCAACAGTGGAATGGAAAACAAATCGAGACTGTACTATAAAATCCACCCACCACCTGTTACGACATACTGCGACCCAAATAATACAAACACATCCACGCCTGCTGAGGCAAAATATGCCGCAGCCATCACCAGGTCATGCAAGTGCACCACGTCTTCGCAATAGAGCATCTCTATCGCCAATTCACACATACGTACTGCAGTCCTCTCAGCTCCCCCCTCCCCGAAGACGATAGGACACACCATACTGGGCCAGAATACATAGAAGTGTATTTGACATACCAGCGACACACTCCNCGAACCTACCAGCACGAGGTCACTAGGTGGGATTAGAAGCACAGCGACAAACGATTATCGCAATAGCTTTAGCAAGGACGATGAGCGCATATGGAAAGAGATAGCGATCTAGATTGACTGCACGGAAGACAACCGTACTAGTAGCTCACTAAACTAATTAGCTAGATTCTGCTTATTTTAACCTTGTTTCTCAGCTGTACATTCGAGCAGCAACACCTCCATTTCATGCACCAACAATCCCCAAAATGGCGTGGCAGCCCTTTTAGCTCCGCTTGCAACTTTTAAGTTTCTTTGAAATTTGGCTATTGTTATTTCTTAGCTGTTGCAATTTGCACGTCTTTTAAAGAGTTTTACCGAGCGAACTGTGCTTTCCAAAACAAGTCTCCTCCCGCTGCTAAACTTTTTAATGTGTTACACATTTCGCANACTAAATCAAAAATTAAAGACACAAGTACCTCGNTCGTTTAATCACAACCCTTTCCTAAGGCNTCATTGTTGAATTTGCTACAGGTTTCGATTGTCAAAAAATGAACTATGCTTAAACATTAGACGAATGAAGCACCTAAACTGCTGGAAGCAAATGCATTGTGTGCATTGCCTTTAAAATCCTACGCGAGAAAACCCACGGTGGATTGATTAGTAGGTGACTGAGATCCCTGCGAATGGCCTCTTGGCAGCTCTGATTCCATTTTGCTCAAGCTTTACTAAAGGCTATATTTAGTGTTTTNAAATGGGCTGCGCTCATGCTTGTGCCGACAGACAGTTTAAAAGCAGCCTTTAGGTAACGACAACGTCTACAACATTTGCTTTCCCTTCTCCCCTCAAGGTGTAATCACCAAANCCTTGAGACGTGGTTTAAATTCACTAAGNTNCATCATGTGGAAGGTAAATTGACGAACTTAGTTCAAAAACNGTAAAANCGGCAATGCNGTGATTCGTGTGACCTTTAATTNNNNACCCAACCGTACCCTTTAGTCTNAAACAAGGTGATGTACTGAAGACAAAGACCAAATATCANCTCTGAGTGGCAGCGACTGNAGTGACCAAGTGCTGTGCTCATCTCCATATNCGCCAANATATTTTACGTTACATTGAGATCTCTACCTTATTTCTAGCGTCATGCTAGGAAAATTCCTGACACACGTATCAGGTTAAAACAGAACGGCAAGGTGATTTTCGAGCCTAAAATGCAACCGGCTGTGAGTTTTTATAACTGCCACACTTTCTAGGCAAATGCTCTTATTCTAATGAAGCCAAAGTAAAAGGTATTTATTTCTATACTTGAGTCCGACGAGAATACTTGGCTAGTACTTGCTGCAATGAATATTTGCACACAAAATGGGGTCTAGCAGAAGTGTACCCTTTCTTGTCGTTTGCCACAGTTTGCAAGCATGATTGAGCATAAAAACGGAATTGGAATGGATCGGTGGTCAGATTTCCTCTGTAAAACTAAAAAGAGTGCACTCAACAACTGCTTCTGGCATGAGACGAGGCTAATAAACAGGCTTCTTTCAATCAAACTTAATTGTGACAGATGTTGTGGCGCGAAAATTTCGTGGAGGCTACTGACTTCAAATTTACTCTGGACGGAATCATAGCTGCTACTGATNCATTTTGGNNGCAANGAGGTTTCAAATGCATTTGCNAGTAGNGGTGGATTGCCATTGGCATTTATAAAATAAATCAACGGAGTGCAGAGTTCATAAGACAATATAGCGTCAAATTTCCCAATTTATTTTTCTTTGCTTCCATTTAAACACACTTAGTTGTAAAGGAGAAAGGAAATATAAAAGAAATAAAGAAAGAATAACAATTCAATCGCAGGCAACTAAAGGCTTATAAGGAAGTGCAACATTGCANTAAAATATGAATGAAATCAAATAAGCAATTATTTNCCTAAGGACAATGCAGGATCCGGTTTAAACGATTTGATCGTTNTAGCTGGTAAGGAAAGTTGTCATGGAAACGCAACTCACAGTCACGAATGCCAGTTGCTGTGCTGTACGGTTTCATCTTAGTAGGGCCCTTGGCAGTATTTTAATTTTAACTGCCCATAACCAGATGCGAGGAAAGAAACTTCATGCCATGTTGACGATTGCTGCATTTTTCTCCTTATCCGGCCGTGGCTGCAGATATTAGTTATTCTGGAAATAACATGAGTCTCTTCCATANAAAGAGTACCTATGCTCGAGTGCAGCAACCAGTAAAATAGGCTCCTCTTCTGTGTATTTGATCCCACAAGTATCGATGTNAAAANGTTAAACTAGTTTTTCATTTGATTNGAGGCGCAAAGNGNANAAATGCACAGTTTGCCTTATTCATTTTAGCGACATCTTACATCCTATCATCTTTGCAAAAATACGCCTTGTCCTTCCCTTGTCTCCCTACTGACTCACTTCACGGATTCTGCTTCCCTTAAACAACTCTTTCCACGTTTACAGACGTCGTGCCTAATGCCTCGTTAACCCTAAAGCACGTGCACACACTTTCACTTCCTAATTAACCACAACCGCGCAAAAGTTTGGTGAACGACAAGGTCGGACGCACATGACACANTNCCTATTCTTTGCTTNTGTGGTTGTTATTAGATATGGCTTCAGTGAAGNCATTGAGGAACTGTTTCGTTNTTTGCAATGAAATAATATGCATTGTCATGCCAAGTCCCATCGAATAGTGATGATTTGCTTGTGCGATGTTGCATGTGCGACCTCAGAAAGTGGCAATCTCCCTTTTCTTTGCGCAACGTTTTTTTCCATTGGAATGCATAGACTTGCATTTCAATTCCAATTACCTCTTGAGTGTAACATTGACCAGGTTATAAAACACAGCAGCTGTAAATGCAAAGCTCTCCTCTTTTATTGGGCGCATGTCTGGTCACAAAGCACATAGACGAGTGTACGTCCATGGAGGGAAAGTTAAGGCAGCTTGTTCGAGAGCCCTAGAACGCAAAGAACATTTTAATTATG
>MIEF01001345.1:0-16388 GCA_001870725.1 Taenia solium
TTAACTTTTGCGGGGGGACGAATGGGTTCGAGACACCATGGCAACACAATTACCAAACTAAGTGCGAGCCACCAGACTATGCAACTGTTGCGGCGACTATGGCAGCGGCGGCTGTGTGCCGACAGGCACAGTACTTTGAGGATTTTTACTCAAGAAAACGATCGGGGAAAAATAAGGGTAGGCATTGCTCCATACTTGGTCGATTTCTTCGTTCAAGTGAGGGCTTCTCTTGTTTGGATACACCAATTGCTAGCTTGCAAATGTTTGTCAACCGCATTCGAGATTTACTGAGTGAAGGATTCGGCTGATTAGTTATCCAAAACTTAAACATTCTTTATTTGAGGCGTTTAATTAAAGAATATGTATTGTTGGCATCCTTGAGATACTAGGTTTTGGAGCAGTGTTTTCGCCACAAAGCCCGACTAATATGCATTTATTTAAAGGAGATTTCAATTATCTTTTAAACGCGGTTAAGTTGAATGCTTGGTAATATAAAACAAAAAAGTCGATGATTGTCTACTAGATGGGAAATTGTGAAGCTGTGCTGGTGTATCCACTCAGCATTCAACTACATTTTTCAAATTTATTTGTCCATTTTGGAGCCACTGTAGATCAAAGTGAGGGTACATAGATGACAGTAGGAAGCCGAAAATGGAATACATCTAGAAGCACGCTGCGGTCTGGCATTCTGTCTAAGCACACAGCATGATTTTTCCCCTTAAGTCACCTCAATTAGCATCTGCCTGCTCGAATTCTTTTCTCCTCCACTCGTCCTGGGATGGAGCATTTGTTATTTTAGACAAAACACTCAAAACAAACATCGGGAGAGGTTACCAATTAAAAAGGGTTGTACGCCTTCGCATTTTCGAATGCATTAACTAGCCGACAAAAATTTCACTATTGTGCAACCATGTGGTCCTTCCAAACCGCGTTTTCATTTCACAACCACAAGTGCCTGCAATTTCAGCAGCTATCGCGAAGGACGCGAATCGGCACATTCTCAAATAGGGGCGTAGGCCACCAGTACGTGTCTTCCATTCAACCTGCCATTGGACAGGGGTGACTGCTGTACTTCCTGGTATTTTATGAATCATGTCTCCCCTCCATCGGATGCATACAGATGCGTGTGCCACATTTGTAACAAGTTTGCTTGACAGAAATTTTGCAGTGTCGAGGAAGGGGAAGTAGAGTACCATAATCGTTTCGTTACTTCGCGAGGCGATGGTTAATCGTTAACGATTATCCAACGATAAAAATCGAGAATTCTAGCACCAAAATTAGTGAACTTGGATGTATGCAAACGCAACAGGAGCGTCTCTCTCCTTTGTCCATACGGGTTTAAGAAAGGAAGAAGTGTTGAAAGTATTAACGTTGCAAAAATATATTAAGTTACGCAAAATACTTGCAAAAGAGAACAGTTGCATTAACAGTTGTAACAGTGTAAGGTGACGAAGTGAAATTGAAATGTGCTTTTTTAAGATAACGTTTCTAATGATAAACACGGGCAAGCTGTGAAATTTGACCCTATTTCTATTCTTTTTTATTGACAATTATTACATAAAGGCTTTTCATCGATACGCTTAATGTCTTAAGGATACATTCAACTAGTTCCATTTTTATATCTAAACTATGCAATCTCACGAACCAACTCTATCCAAGGAAATCCATAGTGTAGCTATGCAGGTGATCATTTTTTCCTCCATCATTGATGTAGAAATTCGGTTCGCTTTTTTTAAATGCAGACTTTAAATTGCGTTATCGTCCTTACCTCAAAGTTCTGTCCACTAGATCCAAACCATTCCAGTGCTGTTACGACGATTATTTTTATTGCACACCATCGTTAGTCGGCATGTGTGTTGACGCCACTCGCTTGCAACGCATATTCACAAATTTAACAAACGAGAGGTGCCAGCTTAAGGTTTCCAATTTTACCCTCCCATGCACTCCCACGGGTGATCGAAAATTCACCCAATAATGTTTTGCACGCTGTGGTGAATCCGCTTCGGTGGAGCGGGGGTCTAGCTTAATCAAAGTGGTCGGCATGGTTGCTGTTGCTTTCGGTGTGTACAACTGGCTTCCCTCCTTATGGCGTACAAACGCACAAGCTATGTAGCTTTAATTAAAACTACGCCGAATTCACGCATACATGTGTTTATTATTTAGATTTCCCTTGTGACTTTCCTACAAAAGCAATGCATCAACAAGGTGGCATCGATTCCTCTGTTAAATAAGTCATATTACCTACCAGCGGAAGAATATCGCAATCATCCCCAATTTTGGGTTGTGATATTTTAAAAAGCACAAGCAGCACTTTCTTGAGGACATTTTAGTTAGCTACGGATGTTACATGGTCTGAGGCTTCAGAGCATCGAACCGGAGTCTTTGCAACTTTACTATAAAAACCGAAAATACCCTCAGTAAATATCATTTTGTACTAATATTTAAGTCATTCAAATCAACTTTTATTATTTTATTAATCGTTCTCTTCTTAAAACCTTAAAACAACTGCTTGCGTGAGAATAATCAAGGGCCAATGGAGACTACCAAACCTGCTTCATTTCTAATGGAATTGATTAATTCGTGTAAAGTTTATTTGGGTAAAAACTTTAAAAAGGACGCAATATCGCAAATTTACCGAGATTTCAGTTGTATTTTAACTTTAAAACGTGATGAAATTGGGATGGTGCTGCGTAGACTATGCGTCTTCTTTAATCCGAATTGGCGAGGCAAATAAAAACATTGGAGTGAGGAAATTACTTCCATCTATCTGAGGATGAATAAGAACTCAAACTGCAGCAACAAATAACTTGTCGGATTTGAAAGCTGGGAATTCGAAAATGCCTACCTGTAATCCATTAGCGCCCCATCCATTGAGAGCATATCTGGGTTTGAGCCATTGAATTTACTTAAAATCATGCAGATATACCAAATGTTGGATTAAAGATAATTTTCCCTTCATATAAAGATTTTAGTATCTTAAAAAAAGAGCGAAATACCGCTCCCTACTCCTCCTCCTTCTTCCTCCCTCCGTTTTTTTAATGTGCGAAGATTCACTCACCTGGTTCTACCTCATTCCGATCTTCGGTCTCTCTTAAGGGGGTTATTTCCGGAGGGAGTGAGAAAGGAAAAGTGGAAAAACCTTTACCGCTTGCCCTACCTCCGTGATTTCGTGTCATTCCCCCTTACCCTTGGGAGCACTAAATTATTCTGCAGGAGAATTTGAATAGTCAATATATGCTACAAAACTGGAAGGCCCGCGATATGACTTTGGGAACATCTTGGATAATCCTTCTGAATGCACTTAGAAATGCCATTGCTCCCTAGAAGGACAAATTCAATCATATCAAAGTAAAGCAATTTGAAACAGAAAACACTGACATTATTGCCTTGCCTTTTCTCTTTCAGCCCACGGAAACGTGAACCAGTTAGGAGGGAGTTTCGTAAACGGACGTCCTCTGCCTGATGAGATCCGCCAGCGCATCGTCGAGATGGCGCACTCCAACATTCGCCCCTGCGACATCAGTCGTCGTCTTCGCGTATCGCATGGCTGTGTCAGCAAAATTCTGTGCAGGTTAGGCACCATCAAAGAAGCTATTGTCAAATTCCAAACGCCTTATAGACAAATAGCTGGTAGATGTGAATAAATGTATCATCCGTTCATTTAGTGATATGAAAGCTAAAGTATAAGCATCCACCATTAATCACTTTTAGCTACTCACACCGATCTCAGGAACTATAAGTAGAAGAAAGTGTTTGCTCGAAAAATATATTTACTGAATTTTTATTTGTTGAGTCATTTATTGTGTCATGTTAGTGGTGTATGCATTGTAGGACTGAATGATATCTAGGCCTATCCAAGAACCCAAATTTGCAGATGTATAGATTTCTGAATTAAAAATCCAGACAAAACGTCTCTTTCTCTAGAGAAAAGTAGAAATTGATGAGGTATACTAATCACATCCATGGCGCTGCCCCCAATGCAAATATTCCTCTGGGAAACAAAATCCTCGAGTGTTTTGGAGGTGCAAGTGCCCACGAATGTAGAGATTAATGCGCACACATTAGTCGAGTAATGGTTACATTGGGCTCTTGCTGCTGCCGCAGCAGCAGCAGCAGTGGTAGTAGTCCCAGTTTCGAACCCAAGAAATGTTGAATGTTGAAGCAGAAGTAGGGGGCGAAGGCAGTGGAGTTGTGAAGCTAGCGATGATGGGCAGTCTCAAGACCAGGACAGACCGAGCTGCTCTGAGGTGGCGCATTGAATGCGGGTAGTGGGTATAATGCAGAGCAATGAATCCGCCCGGGTATGGTCATGGTTAAAACGCGTACAGACATGGTGAGTTTCACCTCACTGAGCTCCAATCGACTCTCCACGTGCCTCGAAGACACTACGCCCGTAACGCTGGCACTTGACAACCTGCGTGCTGATTTCTCATCAGAACTGAAAGATAAACCACTCGTGGGTTAGTAGCCTGACGGAATTTGCCGTGACTTGGTCAGGTTCTCCTCACATAGACAAAACATTGGATTATCATGCAAATTTCAGATTAAAAAAAAATCCAGTTCATTCTACATCAGTTGCTCAAGAGCTAAGTGAATATTGGTAACGACTGTTAATCAGACTTCTCTACACTTCCATTTCAACTGTACTTCATTCTCCCAATGGTGCTTTGAAAAAAAGCTATGATTAAAATGCAAATTTCTCATCACCTCCAAATGTATCATCGTGATTAGCAAGGCCAAAAATCATTATCCTCCAACTATCCGGCTCCCGGTCCTTCGTCCCACCACCTGCACTACCACTATTCCACCCGACATTGTTTCGCTAGACTGCCTGTTAACAATGCCCGCGCTCCTCCTAATAAATTTAACGGAGCATATCAACGCGGGGTTGACGGTGGTGGTAGTAGTGGAATAAATACCAGGAGTCTTCGAGTTACCGTCATGGGGTGTGGTAGGAAAGAGTGGACTGGTGTTGAATCGTTACATCAGAGAGGGGAGGTGTGCACTGTTGGGGACGAGAAGGGGGAGGCGGTCAGGTACGTCAATTACACATACTCACAAACACATACGCACTCACACACGCAAAACTATGGCTGGTCAGGTCGGCGCCAGGCCGCAAAATTGTTACTCTTTAGGCACCCTGCTCTTCCTCGTCTCCTTCGATGAGGCGGGCACTTAAGTGTACTGGGAAAAGTGTTTGCGTATGTACGAGACTGAAGAACGTCAACGTATTCACTTTGGGGCCTAAATTTAGTCGGCACACTCACACATGCCTGTATATGCAAGGAATGAAGTTAAACTGAAGGCGCAAGTTGTCTCAGTCTTAATTTGTCAAGCCAATTTCTTAATGCATTTTATGGAAATCGTGGATTAGATTTTTGGCAGGTTGCACGATAAGAGTCACACATGAATATAGCGGCTTATAAAAATGTCAGACCTCTATGGTTCGATAATGGCCTTTCAGAGATCAGCTCTAATGAGCTCACATAATTTTCGGTTCACTATCCATGAAAAGTAAATAATATCAGCTAGGTTGAAAATAAGTGTTGGAAAGTGTAAAGTTGCGTTAGATTGCAGATCGATTTCCTGTGAAGAAAATCCTTTTAACAAAAATACGAAAGTACCATTTTAGCCCAAAAAGTAGATTGGAGCAGGAGACTATCTTTAAGCCTTGAATAAATCGGAAACTTATATTTTTCACCAAATGAGCGAAATGCATAGTTGAATGGAAACCAAAGGAGTAAATAAGGTAATTCTAAACGTTACACTATGGTCATTTTAGAACTGCTGCTGTTCCACAGTCCTTCCTCAATGGGCACTTTATGAACACAAATAAGGGAAATAGATACAAACGTTACTATCAAATCTCATTGAAAGGCAGTGAACTGCGGCAGTTTTATATTCTCTGTGACTTTTAAGGTATGGATAAAGTAACATTGGTATTACCACCCTATTGAGATTTTACCAAAATGCAAAACTCCACCAAAGAATGAAATCAACTGCGGTCCATTAGTTCTTGCGTCGGTAGTGAGCGCGATTTAGCAAGAGGGCTAAAAAATATGGTAGTTGTAGGATAGAATTTTGATTGCCACAACTCTGCCAAGGTAAACGATGCTTTTCTGCTGGAGCGAATTCTGAATGACCGGTTGAAATATTTTTGCCTCCCTTTAAGCTAATTTTGGACTCTGTGCAAAGTTTTCAAATCAAAATAAAATCGAAATGATTCCTATTGTTTTACAAATAAGAAAAGTGGAAAAAGAAATGCAAAAACAATAAGAGTGAAAATTTTAATTGGACACTCGGACTAAATTATAAAAAATCGGCTTGCAATTGACGTTGGTAAGTATGGTATCAGCATAATTAATTTGGATTTTTTGTTTGGACTAAACGTAGAGTGATGCAAATAGGTGTAGAAATGTCTGGTCATTTGTAGATACAACGAGACCGGTAGCATTCGACCGGGAGTGATTGGAGGATCGAAGCCAAAGGTAGCAACTCCTCAAGTGGTGGAAGCTATTCACCGATATAAGGCTGAGACACCCACCATGTTTGCCTGGGAGATCAGAGATCGTCTAGAGAAGGACGGCATCTGCACCCAGGAGACCCTACCATCTGTGTCTTCAATCAATAGGATAGTCAGAAACAAAGCATTGGTGGGTATTGTTTACCTTCTTATAAGCCATACCGGCAGCTCTTTTGAAAAAAGCCATAAGAAAGAGTTGTTTAATGTCAAAGGTAAAAACCGAATTGTAATTATTTTCGTTTTTGAAGAGGCAGATAGGGAAAGGTTAATATGGGACCAGTTTCCTGCATCTTTACTCTAATTGGCAATGCTTGATACTAAACGACCATTTGTAAGATTTCACTTTCTGCAGAATGTTATCTATCGCCTCTTCCTAAAAAAAAATTTCTATTAGAAAAAAATAAAATCCCACCACGGCACAAACGGCCACATTGAATCAATGCCAAATGCTGATGTTTCTGACATGCTGAAATGGAACCTTTACTCCAAAATAAATGAAATTGCCATCCTTTACAGTGGTGGAGCAGAAGTTAATTCTTCAGCCTAGTACATCGACATGCTCTAGGAATGCTTTACCTTCAAGCTAAGGCAGAAGGGCAAGCGCACAGGCGACACAAGCGCAAACAAGAAAGTTGGTAGTCTGTAGCCACCTGATGCGAAGGATAGAGTCAGAGGCCAAGGTTAAATAAATAGACCAACCTTACGTTTTGGACTTTATAACAAATACAAGTTACTATGATGAACTTTCGTTATGGTTCTTTTCCCCATAGACTGTTAATGGCACGCAAGTACTCGCATCTGACTAGTGTATTTAGAATGCATATGATGAAATTGTATGAAAGTCTCTTTGTAGGCATGTCATACACGCTTTATGTCTGTAAAGAATACCAAATGGAAAGTTATGCGCCGAGATCAGACCTCATCCATTATGGTCAAGGCGGTAAAAATCGACGAATGCTTTGTCTGTTTGACTTTAACTGTTTCTGGCCTAGCAAGGGATATTGTTAATTTACGTTTCATCGTTTGGACTTAATCAAGGCGAATTTAGATAGCATAGCAAGTTAAAAATATGATCGGTCAGAGGATAGCCGCCCTGTGTGGAAGATCAAGGATGACAGGTCAGTGTGCCTGGTGGCTAAGTACTAAACCGGCTTAGGATAAAATATGAAGGTTTTGCATGTGTTGTTTTTTTTGGTGGAAGAAAATAAAGGCATTGAAAAAGTTCAGAAGGGGGAAGCTATTTAGGCGTTGTGATCACGGAAAATACCAATGACCCATGACTTTGGGTTCCAAATAACGCGGCAAGCCAGGTGTCATCACAGAACAGGACAGGTGGCTTTCACCTTTACTGCTATAGCACTTTAAAGTTTGATTTCCTCATAAGTCCTACCTTTTGCAATATAATTTTATATGGTTGCTGCAATCTTCGCATTGTGCATAGCTACACGCATTTATAGACTTCTGAGAGTGAATTTCAGGCCTTGTTGTTGCTATAGGATACGCGCTACTCCGTTTGTGACCAAAGCTCTTCCAACCGAGAACAATCACAGAACTCAACATTGCTGGAACCTCTTCAACCACCCCATTCACAGTGTACTCCTCTGACCCTAATCTCTCCGCCTCCACCACAGCCACCACCACAACCACAGGCACCACCGCCACAGGCGCTTTCGCCGGTAGACACAAAATACATGGATCGGATTCACCTTCTTCACGGTCTCCCTTTGCCAACCTCGGAGTCCGAGTTTCATGGCCAGAGGTCCATGTTTGGCACTAGCGCCTCGATGCCGTCTTTGTCGACAGAGTTCCCAGCATTTAGGAGACAGGAGGACGTCTGGTACCCTGAGTACATAACTTCATCGGCACTGGTAGAGGAAGTAGGGGGACCGCCACCCAATAACACGGTCACTGTCACCCCTGTTTCCGCAGCTGCCTCCCTACCGAGGGATCTGCTGCTCCAGCATGCGCTAATGCACATCCCGTCCTCCATTGCCCCAGCGCCTCCTGGCACTTTCAGTATCACAGAGTTGATCCGACAGAACCACCAACAGCAGCAACACCTCTTCTCACGAGCCATTTCTCCTGGCGAGGTGAACGAACCACTGCGACATCAAAACCTCGACGGCATGACTTACGCTCGTGGTGATGGAACTGTTGGAGACGGTTATAGATTTGAACATAGTAAGTATAACAACCACCATAATAGCCAGGCTTATTAGAGCCTTTACAAGTAACGTAAGTAGGTGCTCATGATATTGTTATTTTTAATATGGAACTGAAATTATTGGGGCTTTCAGTTAATACAGATAGAATGAAGAGAAACTTTCAGCAGCAACAAGATAACGCCTGAAATCTGGGACAAAAACCATTAAACACTTTAGTAAAAAAGGCGACGAACAACAGAATATATGCATGAATTTGGAAAAAAAATATTTCTCTGGTTTTAAAGCGTGTGTTTTTAATAGCATATTTAACTATTTTAAAAGCTATGTTTGTGATCGGGACGTGCTCGAAAGTGCAGTGAGCACTTTCAACTTAATTTCTTACCACTTCCATTCGGGAATGCTATAAGCTAAATTGGAACATATTTTTCTGATATGATCATGTTTCGAAAGTGCCGCATTGACTTTTGCTACGAAGAAATATGGAATGAAGCTCCGAACCTCTCTCCGACATCAACTTGCTTCCTCCTTAACAAGTCTTCATCTAATTAAAACTAAACATCCGTAGAAAAAGCCAACACTTGCATAGCTTCATGCATAGTGTTTTACCATACAGTCGACATTCAAACATGTCCCTCAATAGTCGAAATTACGCCTTTACAAGAGGGAACTCTGTGCCTGGCATCACAATCTATCTTTCAAAAATATCCTGTGAGATAGTATGAACCGACTTTTTTTCTAAGGACTATGACTGAGCAACACAAAAATTAACAAATGATACAGTACATGAAAACTAGAGTTGTAAAGGGCAAGAAAATTCACAAACAACCCTACTAGCTACGTTGCCCAGGGTTTGACTGGCATGTCTCACTTTCGCTAAAATGTGGGTGCTAGCTCCTCCCCAACTCTCATTTCCTGTTTCAATGTTACTCAGCTAGCTATTCAAAATAAAACAGCTTCTGCATGTGCCATGTGGGCTACCGACAAATGGCTGCCTATGAAATTCACCTCTTTCCCTTATACAATGTTGAGAGATTTCCTGCCAGAAATCGTCTTCCTCGAAGCCTGCATTGTTACAAAATCTCTATGGTTTGCAAAATACGATTGAAAAATGCGCTGTTACATCATTTGTTGAAAAATTAGATAAACTTTTAGGGAATCGCGTCCTTTTATACTTTTAACCATCAAGCGCTTGACGAGGTGTTAATTCACGCACTCGAAGCTCAACCAACCCTCCTACCGTATAATTTATTAGTTTGACTCAACAGCTAGGAACACGTTTCATTTCTTAAGTGACCACAGTGCGCTCTGGAGTTTTGCTGGACCAAAAAAGGTGATAAAATTACTTAAAACACTAAATTAGTTTATAGAGTACACTATTTGAGCTAGACAGTCATCGAAGCCTCAAGACAGAACTTCGTTTACGTCCAATGGACACGACATGCGTATTCTTTAGCGTAAAGGATGATTTGGGTGCACGCATTGATACGCACACATTGTTATAAGCTTTTACATGTCCCCTCAGCTTGGATTAATCCTCTGCGTGGTAACGAGGTAAAAGTTCACAAAGTCTCTTGGTGATCATGAGACCCGGACCAGATGTAGCTGGTGAAACTCGGCACGTTCTCGACAGTGAGATTTCACTTTCCCATCAGGACTCGCCTAAGAGTAGGGAGCAAATTTATGCGACGTCTTTTCGGCGCACTTCGAGCAGTGGTCATGTACGAAGTGACCAGTTAATTTCCGGTGATGGCGTGTTCCCCATTCCCGAGAGGGAAGCAAGAGGGGCAAGGGTGTGTGTGGCGTGATAGGGTGGGAAGGGTCACAAAGACGTTCTCCCGGGGGATAGGACGCTACTACTGCTAGTGATGTGTGCGTGTGTGCGCACGCGTGCATTTACTTGTCTTCGCTGGCTGGTCCGACTGTATCCACGCTGGCAACTCGGCCGGCCCGATGATCAAAGGCGGTGCGAGGTAGATGCAGTGCAAGTGATTAGCTATTCTGCAATCCTCATGAGTCGTTTTTTGTATTAACAATTCAGACACCTTGGAGGAATGTCTGAACCCTGAATGCACATAGTGAGTACGCTTAAGTGTGCATGAGTTGTCCATCACTGGCATAAAGCGGAAATTGGTCCAAGACGTACCACATCATTTGTAGCTTTCAAAAATTGTATCCCGAGTTTGTACTAGGCAGGCCAGCCAGTCAAACGAAGGCGTATTGGTTCCACGTTTCTAGAAAAAGAAAATAAGGCGAAGTCAAGTCGAATTCACGTTATATTGTACGACTAATTATGATTTCTGTTTTCTTTAGAAGCGCTAAAGTTGGATCCAAAACATCACGCGTCCCTAAAGGAGACAGATTCCAAAGCAAATCACGAGGATGCCAACCACCATTTGCTTCAATTCTGCCCCAATATAACAGGAGTCCTCAAAACTGACGCATCGGAGCTGTACTCACCGCCCAGTGCGATGCCTATGTGTGCCCTTGAGATGAGTCAATCACACTTACAGCCCCCATTGGGGAGATACGAGATGCCTTCGCACTCTTCACCCGACGCTGCTTGTCACTATGGCACTTACACCAGCAATGGAAACACCGGCACAAATCACAGATACGCTCATCTCCAGACTTCGGCGCACCTTCTGCCTGCGGAGGAGACAAACACCTTCACGGCGATGTGATGCGATACGATCCTTCCCCCGCTGTTTTCAGACATCAATGCTGCTCTTGTGTGAATTCTTCCCTTACCTCTCGTCACTTCTGACGCTGCCGCTCCAGTCATCCACATGAAACTCTCCCTCGATTTTGTGTCTTTGTTTGTGAATCAGGATGAAGTGTACATTAAATTACGAACTACTGACGATGATGACATTTTGCGGCTGATTTCAGAAAATGCATAAAAGTGCATCACAATGAGAAGTCGCTAGTTCGGCTTCAATTAACCGAAAGAGTAGCATAACTTGAATCCATCAAACTCAACCTCCCACTTGTCGTAAGCGCAGTTGAAAATAAACAGAAACTGTCCATTTATTGACAGATTCGTACCCCTTTTTGTCTATGCGTCCAACCCTAAAGTAAACCAAAGAATTGATAACTGCGCTTGTCTCAGAAAGTAGAATGGATTTAAACAGCTTCCTGTTGGGAAATCAAAAGAATGGGCGTACACGAATGGATGTCCAATCCATCCCGTTTGTTCAATGCAAGTTAATGCTTCTAGCAAGGGCCACATTTTCAGTGAAAAATAAACTGCTTACCACATCGTAAGATAGGCAAATTGCTAATTTTTTCTTCAATAAATGAGTTCTTTTGGACTCATGAGTCTGAAACGACTACGCTATGGCTACCTCATTTTCGCCTCCCAGAGAAATCGCATCGGCATGATGTAGTAGTAGCCCTATTCGGTTTAACGATCTAATTGAGTTTAAACCCACTGATCTTCCTCCTCTTGAAGCAGACTTAAAGACGGCAATTAAACAAGACATGCCAACATGTCTGTCAGTTTACTAATTTTGTCATTGGAAACGGGCTTAACTTCGTGGCGGAGCTATATTTGAATTCATAGGTGTGTAGAAAAGAAGTTACGAACTTGACCACCCGTGAGCTACTTGAGCATTTTCTCGCAATTCACAAGTTGCATGTTATATAATCAGTAGAAATTTCGTAGAGAACCAGAAACCCGTACTATAAAAATTTAGTTTTCTGAATCAAATAAAATATAATTTGTGAGATATACAAGATTCAGAAGCTGTACAGAGGCGCTCGATAAGAGTAAAGCAGCGAGAGGCGCCAATACGAAAGACTAGAACGAGAGACTAGAAGGCAAAAGAGGCTAATTTCTATACAGAAAAGGTTATCACTCAGAGCGAAAAAACAGCATCAGGCTTTGGGTGGTCCTCGCTGGTTTTGCCAGAGAGCGTAGAAGTGTTGCAGCCGATGAAAGACCGTGAAACTGATACCGGCCGCGATCGGACCCTTGATCCAATTCATTGTTACACCCTTGTAGAGCCCATGAAACAGACCCTCTTGCCGATGGACAATTTGCATCGTGCCCAGAATGCTTCGCGTGTACTCCGGATGACCTTAGGGGAAAACATCAGACCATAAATGGTAAATGATTTGCTACTTATTTTTTGGTAATAGGAAAATACCCTCACAAAACAGAAGCGACCGAAATTTCGTTTAAATATTTTTTTGTGAACAGCACTAATGAGCACGTTTTGATGCGAGTTAGTCCTGACGCTTTACGACCTATTAGGCTCGTCGACAAAGCTAATAGCAACAATGAAAAATTGAAGATACCACCAAAGCAACAAAACTGGATAAGCAGTTACTATAACACAATCTGAAAACAAGATCAAAATCGCGGAACTTGTTCACGAAGGATAAACGATATCCAGCATTGGGTTCTAGGTGATCAACGACCGTGTTATCAGGTAGATCATACGACAGCACGTAAAGACACCGGCATCCGTAGGACAACACGAACTCTGATTAAGCGAAAAACTCGTAAGTAGTGAACCTACGGGTAGACGAGAGTTAATAAAAGTAATTCTGTAAATAACTGGCAATACCGATGGTCTACTTTGGTGCATTGCCGATAAGCATTTCACGATTTGGGATTTACAAAATCTTAAAAAGCGATGAAAACGAATTAGCTCAAGTCAATAGTTAACCACTCAAAAGCGACCAAAAGTTTTCCTTAAGATGTATTTGATGGTTCCAAGTTGTAAAACTCAAGTCAGGGAATCTAGCGCATGAGTTTTATAGTAAATACAGGCCTTGCAAAGGTGAGATCGGAGTTCAGCAGGTTAAAAACCAAATCATTGGTGAGTGCTGGTGCATTAAATTAGTATCAATCCAGACTTCAAAGGGCACACCCATCAAAAGGAATGCCAAACGCCGAAGTGAGATTTACGTGGAATTAAATGACTGCATGAGGCAAGGTGGCACCTTGAAATGGAGTTTTCAAACACGGATTTTCTCTTTCATAAAGTTCCAACATGAATTTTTAACGGAGGTGGGCACTGTTTAAACAATAGTAAACTATATTAAAACATTAAAGCGTGTGCTCAAGTTGCGGCTTGTTTTGGCCGTAAGATTTTCAATAATCTAACTCACCAGTGACACCCGCCGTCTGCATTCGCCTTCGAACAATGTCGAGAGGATAGGAGGCAGTCTGACCCAGAACGCCCGCCAAGGCTCCACAAGAGAGACTTTCGAGAGGTCTCAGGCTTTGTGGAGATCGGCTTTCGGAAGTTATCCTTTTTTCTTTGGGAAAGAAAAACACGTAACCATAAAACCCAGACAACACCTCTCTACGAATGGTTGTGCTGAACTCACTAGTACACATTACTCAAAATCAAGGGATATCGGCAGTGAAAAAAAAGCAGAATTAGCGTTTAATTAACAGAATAAATACTCTGCTGTTGCTGAAGTACACAAAAGGACATCATATGAACATCAGAGAGACACAAAATGCTTCCACAATTAACAAGTGCAGAAAACTAACTGAGTCGCCACTCCTTGAGTGTTTCGAAGGTGAAAAAGGCAATGCCAGAGTATGGAAGTATACCGAAAAGGGCAGGAGTAAAGCCGCGGTAGAGAGATCGCAGACCCTCTTCCCGATAGGTCAACCGCACAACATCAACTAGGTTTGCGTACCTATGCAAAACGTTAGAATAGTACAAGTCGAAGCTGCAGTCCAAACTAAAAAACAGCAGTGAAACTCAACTGGTTTGAAATGCACTATCAACTTGAATCCAAAGCAGATTTATTGAAAAGAAACATTTCTAAAAAACTAGAGTATTTTAAGCCACGTCTATCACAGCTGATGGGGAACCTTAAAGCTGCTGGCTGAAATTTTTAACAAAGGAGATGAAACCATTAATTCCATAGTCAAGTGCATTTTGCAAACTTCTAGATGAGCTATGTTAAGTTAACCGCGTACTTCACGCGCTCTGTGACGGCCATACGGGCTCGTACCAGGTCTAGAGGGTAAGTGAAAGAAACTGAGACACTTCCGGCGATGCAGCCCGCCAAAAATCGTCGTAACTGAACCTGGTTTTTCGGTCTAAAATGTGTTGTACGGAGTGCAGAAATCAAGTAAGGTCAATGCAGAGTAACAGATGCTAAGAAACCTCAACAAGCTAAATAAGCATATAAAACACTGACAAATAAACATAAGTACAACGGTAAGGAGATACTGCTTACAAAGACGCTCAAATAGCCGCGCATGTACAAGTGAACCTACAGATAGTGATGCGTTAAATCACTAATACCAAGGTAGTGTTTGGCACGCTCATGGACTCCGTACTGGACCGCAGCGTAGGGAAATATCCTTGTTAGTGTCGCGGAATTTCCTCGCCACAGACTACGGACACCGGCAGTTACATATGAGTGCTTCAAGAACGTAAACAGAGCCTTTACATTGAAACACATTTCCGAGGCTGCAATGTTCAAGTTGATTAAATGGAAGTACTTTGAAAATTAATTTTGGCTCGATCTAGGGGAGCAATAGCAGTCTTTGCGCAGCATCCGGCCAGACCTCCAATGATGAAATCCGCAAAAGAGGGATTTAAACCCCGGGAAAGACCCTAAAAATAAATAAAACAAACTAGAAACGTGCGTCCTGTCTATCCTTGTTGGGAACAGGTGTCAAAGGCAACGCCGAAGACCTCATCAAGTCGGAACACCGCAACAACTAATCAATGCTTTAGACATTTGACTTCCCCCATTAGGTAAATAAATTTATAAACAAATCCCTGTGTGAAGTTCCTTTCCTAACAAACATCACCAGAATTTATAAGTTACTCTAGAACATGAAATATCGTAAGTTTTAAACGAATTATTTTTGTGGTAATTTAATTGGACATTTGTGGTCCAAAATGGCTGCGTTCTTCATTGAATTGCCCCACATTAAAATCATTATTATTGAGTTTTTCAAACTAGTTGGCAAGCACATATTGTTTTGTGAACAGCCAACAGGATTAAACATGGAACATGCCACTTAACAAATGTTTACTATTTACAAAGCCGCTTGCATGTTCAAGTAAGCTTTCAAAGGTTTTAATTTAGGTACCCATTATGTGTATAAAACAGCTACAAGTGTGCATCGAATGGGCTCAACTTAACGAAGAAGCACTGACTGGAGCGTCCCGAGACTTCCCTTAAGGTAAAAGAAGGCATGGTACTAGGGCAGAATATATATTCAGGAACCAGAGGGCTTGGGGGCTGTTGGTACGGCCCGGAGGCCGGCCAACCGGCTATTATAATATATCCACTCCAGTGACCGAAATCGGCAGTTCGAACAAACAAAGCATTACACTGACTGTAATACTTTGTCTGTTCGAACTGCCGGTTGCGTTCACTTGGGTGGCCATATTGTACTAGCCGGTTGGCCGGCCTCCGGGCCGTGCCAATAGCCCCCAGGCCCTCTGTTTCCAGAATACATATTCTGCCCCAGTACTCTGCCTTCTTTTTCCTTAAAGGGAGCCTCGGGACGCTATATTGGTGGCAGCGGAAAGCGGACCCGACTTTGATGGATTTCATCCTGCTCCATGCCGCTTCTGGCAAACTTTGGCGATGTGAAAGAAGTGCATGTGCTACGGATGAGAGAATCCCTCACATCCCATAACAGAAGGGCTGAGATCGACGTTCATCTTCGGTACCTCCCTCGCCCCCGTGTTCTGTAGGAAACCGTC